>ML111692.1:307966-352489 GCA_003697995.1 Taxidea taxus jeffersonii
GTGTGTGTGTGTGTGTGTGTGTGTGTGTGTGTGTGTGTGTGTGTTGGAGGATAAGGACCTGGGATTTTGATCTAAGTCTTCTGGGCTTTAGAACTTCTTCTGAAAAAGGACTTATGGAACTTGTGAGAGCAAGGTGTAGAGCCAACATAAGTCTGACTCATGGTAACTTCAGAGAAGGGGGACATTAGTGTGGAGTGGAGCAATCAGAAAGAGCTCCACAAAGGAGCTGAGATCTAACCTAGGCCTGAAACAATGATGAGAATCTGGGTAAGTAGTCAGATGTTAAAGTATCTGTGTTCAAGTTCTTGACTAGACTTTCCCACTTGACTGGCTATGGGACTTCGGATAAATTTCTTCAGTTATTTTTCTCCTTTACAAACGAAGATGCTTGATCCAGGATCTAAGGTCACGTTCAGTACCTGCCATATATAATTGATAATAGTGAAAGTGTCTGGTAAGTAGTTAAACATGCTGTATCAATGTAATTTCCAATGAAAAGACCCATATTTGTGTTCCAACTTCAGAGTTTGCTGCACACACAATGCTTGTGAAAATGTGAATGTATTTGACGACACCTATCCAATTACATGTTCAATTCAATAAGCATCTATAAGCAATAAGCTGTGTGTCAGGGTCTGTGCTGAGTGCTGGGCCTACAAAGATGGGTTAGACACAGGCTATAGAGGAGCTCAGTATTTGGGAAAGTAATACGTATGTTCAGAATATAGCAGAGGAAGTGATTAAGTATTGGACAGAGGAGGCCAAGGAAGAAGTCTACTCAGAGGTCATGCTTCTGAGCTGAGTTTTGAAGGAGTAGAGAGAACTCTGCAAATAAACAAGAGACTATGAGGACAGTGTAGGACTCTCCAGGGGATTAGGTGCTGTGAGTGAGTGTGTGAAATGTGAAAGTCAGGAGAGCTGCTGGTAGGGGTGGAAAGCAGGGACGGCTTATGAAAGATGCAGCCAGAGAGCGACTTGATGTAAAATGCCAGTGGTTTTGGCATAAGGATTTGCAGTCAAAATGTGTTCTAAGATCAGTCAACTGTAAGACAGGGAATGTGTTAGTCTGCTTGGACCACCATAACAAAGTGTCACAGGCTAGGGAGTTTCAACCATAGAGACTTATTTTCTCACAGTCCTGGAGGCTAGAAGCCCAAGATCAAGATGTTGGCAGGCTGGATTTTTCTGAGGCCTCTCCCCTTGGTTAGTAGATGGCTGTCTTGTCCCTGTGTTCTCCCATGTCTTCCCTCTGTGTCTGTCATAAAGACACTGGTCACCTTGGATTAGGGTCCAGCTGTATGACCTGGTTTTACCTTTTATTACCTCTTGAAAGACCCTGTCTCTGAATATAGTTGCATTCTAAAGTATGGAGGGTTAGGACTCCAGCATATGAATTTGAAGGGGCACCCCTCAGCCCCTAGCCAGGAAGGTCATGCATTCAGATATACTAGAACCTGAATCTCTGTGACTAGCCCATACAATCTAGAAGTTTATTAATTGCTTTGGCTGGTAAAAGGGGTGGGCCTTTTACCTCCCTTCAAAGATTCCTTCCCTATTTTCTACTGAAAAGCCTTTCCTGATTAAGTCAAAGTTAAGTGACTATTTCCCCAAAACTCCAATTTCTGGACCCAAACCACAAAAATTTAAAGAATTTAAGTTTTAAATTTAAATAATTAAGATTTTAAATTCAAAGAATTGTCCAGGGGCACCTGGGTGGCGCAACTGGTTAAGTGTCTGTCTTCTGCTCAGGTCATGATCTTGGGGTCCTGGGATTAAGCCCCACATCAGGCTGCCTGCTCAGTGGAGAGTCTGCTTCTCCCTCTCCCTCTTACCTTCCCCACCTGCCCTGCTTGTGCTCTCTTTCTTGCTCTCAAATGAATAAATAAAATATTAAAAAAAGAACAATATTTTAAAAATATTTAATAAAATAAATAAATAAAATATTTATTTTTACACACACACGCACACAAAGTGTCCAGTTTCTTCATCTTTGAAGGCCCAACTGAAAACATTGCTTCCTTTGAAAACCTCCTCAGATCTCCCCCATGAGGAGGGCCACCTCCCCTTCTCTGAACTCCAGTGACACTTCATCTGTGTCTTTCAGGGAGACTTTGTCACTTAGGTCTCTGTGCCTCCACAGCTCTGGAGTGAGCTCAAAACACCTCCACATCATGTGTCACACACCCTTGAGGCCAGAGTTTTTATTTTTGCCTCACTTATTACACATGATGCACATCAACACATGATAAAATAATGAGTGCCATTTTTTCTATGTTCTTTATGGAATTCTGGGACCTTGATGACCTGGGTTGTCCTCTCCAGTTTCATTACTGTGTCTCTCCTCGTGTTAAGTCCAGATAACCCTGGTTCTTCTTGGAGGATTAGCTCTTGGAGGAGAAACTGTAGTACTCATGTTGGGTACCAAGCATGCAGCTACAGACTTGACAAGATTATCCCCTGATGGAGTAAATGATAGGAGAGACCTTCAAAAGGCCTACCATTTGAGGAGACAGTGGGTATTTCAAACAGAAGGAAGGCAGACAGAGAGTACAGTGTATAGGACCTCCACCAAACACCATTTTCTACAGCTATCACAATGAATTCTATTCTTTTACAAAATATAAAACAAACCTAAAAGAAACACAAAACCCTGCACTCTTCCTGTTGTATCTGACTCTCCATGATTTTCAATCTGCAGGCAGATGACTCCCAATGGGGATAGAGCATGGGAAAGAATTCTTGTAAAGGCCTCCCTAGTCACTATGCTTTCCAAGTAACTGCTGACAATACTCAAGACTGAACAGAAGAGCAATGTCTCTTGTCTCTGCATGTTGACATCTTTCAATGGGCAGTTAAATGCACAGTTATGATCAATAAAATTAAACTTCCTCTATAAACTCTTACTGAATTAGTCCTGGATTTTCATTGTATTTTTTTTTCCTCAACTGCTTGATACTAATGGTATTCTGAATAGTTTTTTAAATTATTTGACTTTAAAAAGAGGATCCTCTTAAAAAAGAGGGGGGACCCTCTTAAATGAAAAGTTGGGAGTTGACAAATCTTGATATAAATGTTTGTCCTTCATGAAAAAATACTGAAATTTCTGCACTGAGAAATGAAATCAGCAGCTAGTGAGAACTTTTAAGATTTTGTTTCCACATTTTGGTTTGGTTTTGAGGACACTTTGTTTTTGGTGTAATTCCTTAGAATGGCTCTAAGGCAGGGCTGGGAGCCAGGGGTTTGTTTATCTTTCAGCCAGTGGGGAGAAACTCCAGGATTCCTCTCCAGGACACACGAGGGCTAGTGCAGAGTGCAGACAAAACAGGATATTACTTTCTGATTTAGTTCCATGTGAGAATTTCCCAAAAGACTCTCGTGTTGCTTCTTCTAAATAATCTGCATGGCAAAGTGGCCCCAGACTTGCCCTATGATCCCTCTGAATATTAGTGTAAATGGGTGTTGCCAAAAAAGAAATTCACAAAGAAGGAGTATTTAACGAAAAGGTGCTGGATGGAGCAATAATGAGAACATATATTCATGAAAGATACTTGTGCCTGGCTTTGAGAGGAAAGCTGTCTGTTCATAGGCATTATGGGAGACTCAAACCTCTCTTCTGTGGGGCAGGAGAATGACCAACAGAAGCACACCTGGGTTTCAAAGGCAATGTCAGTACGTCTGGCATTACCTTCCTCATTGTGTTGGACTTGGACTAATCCATATGCCACTTTGAATTCCCTGAACTTATCTTACAGGAGGTTGGGTGAAGGATAGTGGGGATCACCCTCGGATAAGGCACCCCAGCACATCCCTGCCCAAAGGTCCAGAAAGAGCAGTGACTCCATTCCCCTGTCCCTCCTTTTCAGGACTCTTGACTCTTTATCTTTCTCTAAGCTGGGGCCCAGAAAGGACTTAGTGGAGAAGCCCCTTAAAATTCAGGTGCCTTGGTGTGAGAGGCAAGATGGCGGAGTAGCAGACTGAAATGACATCAGATCCCAGGAGTTCAGCTAGATAGGTATCAAACCATTCCGAACACCTACAAACTCAACAGGACATAGAAGAGAAGAAGAATAGCAATTCAAGGAACTGAAAATCGACCACTTTCTGAAGGGTAGGACATGTGGAGAAGTGAATGTGAAATAACAGGAAGATAGACTACAGGGGGAGGAGCAAGCAGCAGAGCAGTGGAGCACAAAATCAGAACTTTCATAAGTCTGCTCCATTGAGGGACATTGCCCCAGAGGCTAAGCAGGGGTGGGAGCCCTCGCAGGGACAGTGTGTCTCAGGTCCCATGGGGTCACAGAAAGATTGGGGGTGTCTGAGTGTGGCTGAGCTGCCAGGTGTCAGAGTGGGGAAGCCGACTACAGAGACAGAGCCAAAGTGTGAGCTTTCAGTTCTGAGTTATGTTGAACCATGATCCAAAGCACAGTTGGACCACTGCTCTTTGGGCAGGGACCCCATAAGTGGCAGATCCAGGGAGATGCACCTTCCTCCTCTGGGAGGAGCAGCACAGCAGGAATCTGCCGGGCTTGGAGACTCCAAATGGGGCTGTGCGCCAGAGATAGAAATGCTCCATCACAGGCTGGGTGAGCTTGGAGCATGGCCAGAGACCAGGATGACGGGAGAGATTGACTGCTTATCTCTGAGGGTGCACTGAAGAGTGGGGCCCCAAGCTCTTGGCTCCTCTGGGCTGGAGTTTGGGAGGTCACTATTTTCGTTCTCATCCTCCAAAGTGGTACGGAAAGCGTTCAGGGAACAAAAGTTCCGAGAGCAAACCCGAGCAGATTATTTAGCCTGGTCCCTGGCAAGGGTGGTGCAATTCCACCTTGGGCAAAGACATTTGAGAATCACTGCAACAGGCCCCTCCTGCAGAAGATCTGTAAGAACATCCAGCCAAGACCAAGGTTACCAATCAAGAAGAACAGCAGAACTCCAGAGCTAGGGGAAAGCAATGCATAGAATTCATGGCTTTCCCTCTATGATCCTTTAGTCTTGCAAAGTTAAATTTTTTTAAATTTTACTTTTTTATCCTATTTTTTAACTTTTCCTCTTTTGACTTTTTTTTAACTAGTTTATCTTAACAATACCTTTCTAAAAATACCTTTTTAAACCTTCATTGTTATAGTCATATTTTATCCCTTCATTGTATTTAACCTTATCTTTTGTACACATATAGGTTTTTTTTTTCATAAAACTTGGGATACAATTTCTTCTAATAGATCAAAATATACCCTAAACTAGCACATGGCTCTGTTCTAGTCTCCAGCCTGAGCACATTCCCTTCTCTTTTTTTCTTTTTCTTTTTCCAACCAACTTATCAATTCTTTTTTAGATTTTTTTTTAAATTTTCATCTTTACAGTCATATTCTATCCCTTCTTCATGTTTACCCTTATTTTTGTATATATATAAGATTTTCTTTCTTTAAATTTTTGGGAGGTAGTTTCTTCTAAGAGACCAAAATACATCCAAAATCAAGTGGGTGGCTCCATTCTATTCACCAGTCTAATACACACACACACACACACACACATATATACATGTATATATACATGTATATATATATATATAATTTTAAAAAACATTTTTATTTCTTTTTTGCTCCTTTATTATCCCCCTGGTTTTAGATCTCTTCTAATTTGGTTAGCGTACATTTTTCTGGGGTCTTTGCCACCCTTTTAGTATTTTATTCTCTCATTCATATATTCTTATCTGGATAAGATGACAAGGTGGAAAAATTCAACACACACACATAAAAAGAACAAGAGGCAGTCCTGATGTATAGGGACCAAATCAATATGGACATTGGTAATATGTCAGAACTAGAGTTCAGAATGATGATTCTCAAGGTTCTCAAGGTGCTAGCTGGTCTCAAAAAAGGCATGGAAGGGGGCGCCTGGGTGGCTCAGTGGGTTAAAGCTGCTGCCTTCGGCTCGGGTCATGATCCCAGGGTCCTGGGATTGAGCCCTGCATCCGGCTCTCTGCTTGGCGGGGAGCCTGCTTCCCTTCCTCTCTCTCTGCCTGCTTCTCTGCCTGCTTGTGATCTCTGTCAAATAAATAAATTAAAAAAAAAAGGCATGGAAGATATTAGAGAAACACTGTCTGGAGAAATAAAATCCCATTCTGGAGAAATAAAAGAACTAAAATATAACTAAGTTGAAACCAAAAAAGTTATTAATGAGGTGCAATAAAAAAATGGAGGCTCTTACTGCTAGGATAAATGAGACAGAAGAGAGAATTAGTGATAAAGAAGACCAAATGACAGAGAATAAAGAAGCTGAGTAAAAGAGAGACAAACAACTACTGGATCATGAGGGGAGAATCCGAGAGATAAGTGATACCATAAGACAAAACAATATTAGAATAATTGGGATTCCAGAAGAAGAAGAAAGAGAGAGAGGAGCAGAAGGTATATTGGAGCAAATTACTGTAGAGAATTTCCTTAATATGGCAAAGGGAACAAGCATCAAAATCTAGGAGGCACAGGGAACTCCCCTTCAAAATCAATAAAAATAGGTCCACACCCCATTATCTGAGAGCAAAACTTACAAGTCTTAGTGACAAAGAGAAAATCCTGAAAGCAGTTCAGAACAATAAGTCTGTAACGTACAATGGTAGCAATATGAGACTGACAGCAGACTTATCCACAGAGACCTGGAAGACCAGAAAGAACTGGCATGATATATTCAGAGCACTAATGAGAAAAATATGCAGCCAAGAATACTATATACAGCTAGGCTATCATCGAAAATAGAAGGAGAAGTAAAAAGCTTCCAGGACAAACTAAAATTAAAAGAATTTGTAAACAACAAACCATCCCTACAGGAAATATTGAAAGGGGTTCTCTAAGCAAAAAGAGAGCCTAAAAGTGGTAGACCAGAAAGGAACAGAGACAATATACAGTAACAGTTACCTTATAGGTAGTATGATAGAACTAAATTCATATCTTTCAATAGTTACCCTGAATGTAAATGGGATAAATGCCCCAATCAAAAGACACAGGGTATTAGAATGGATAAAAAAACAAAACCCATCAATATGCTGTCTATAAGAAACTCATTTTAGACCCAAAGGCACCTCCAGATTTAAAATGAGGAGGTGGAAAACCATTTATCATGCTAATGGACATAAAAAAAAAAAAAGCTGGGGTGGCAAACCTTATATATCAGATCAATTAGATTTTAAGCCAAAGATTATAATAAGAAATGAGGAAAGACACTACATCATACTTAAAGGATCTGTCCAACAAGAAGATCTAACAATTTTAAATATCTATGCCCCTAACATGGGAGCAGCCAACTATATAAACCAACTAATAACAAAATCAAAGAAACACATTGACAATAATACAATAATAGTAGGGGACTTTAATACCCCCTCACTGAAATGGACAGATCATCCAAGCAAAAGATCAACAAGGAATAAAGGCTTTAAATGACACACTGGACCGGATGGAAATCACAGATATATTCAGAACATTCTATCCCAAAGCAACAGAATATACATTCTTCTCTAGTGCACACAGAACATTCTCCAGAATAGATCACATCCTGGGTCACAAATTATGTCTCAATGGGTACCAAAAGATTGGGATCATTCCTTGCATATTTTCAGACCACAATGCTTTGAAACCAGAATTCAACCACAAGAGGAAAGTTGGAAAGAACTCAAATACATGGAGGCTAAAGAGCATCCTAGCAAAGAATGAATGGCTGAACCAGAAAATTAAAGAAGAATTGAAAAAATTCATGGAAACAAATGATAATGAAAACACAACTCTTCAGAATCTGTGGGACATAGCAAAGGCGGTCCTGAGAGGGAAGTATATAGTGACACAACCCTTTCTCAAGAAACAAGAAAGGTCTTAAGTACACAACCTAACCCTACACCTAAAGGAGCTGGAGAAAGAACAGTAAAGAAGGCGTAAACCCAGCAAGAGAGGAAAAATAATAAAAATCAGAGCAGAAATCAATGAAATCAAAACTAAAAGAACAGTAGAACAGATTAATGAAACTAGGAGCTGATTTGTTGAAAGAATTAATAAGATTGATAAACCCCTGGCCAGACTTTTCAAAAAGAAAAGAGAAAGGGCCCAAAGAAATAAAATCATAAATGAAAGATGAGAGATCACAACCAACACCAAAGAAATACAGACAATTATAAGAACATATTATGAGCAACTATATGCCAGCAAACTTGACAATCTGGAAGAAATGGATGCATTCGTAGAGACATAGAAACTACCAAAACCAAACCAGGAAGGAAGAGAAAACCTGAACAGACCCATAAGACCCAGTAAGAAGATAGAAGCAGTCATCAGAAATCTCCCAACAAACAAGAGCCCAGGACCAGACGGCTTCTCAGGGGAATTCTACCAAATATTTAAAGAAGAATTAATACCTATTCTGAAACTGTCCCAAAAATAGAAATGGAAGGAAAACTTTCAAACTCATTTTATGAGGCCAGCATTACCTTGATCCCCAAACCAGTTAAAGACCCCACCAAAAAGGATAATTACAGACCAATATCCTGGATGAACACAGATGTGAAAATTCTCACCAAAATACTAGCCAATAGGATCCAACAGTACATTAAAGGATTATTCACCATGACCAAGTGGGATTTATTCTTGGACTGCAAGGTTGGTTCAACAACTGCAAATCAATCAATGTGATAAACTACATTAATAAAAGAAAGAACAAGAACCATATGACATTCTCAATAGATACTGAAAAACATTTGACAAAGTACAGCATCTTTTGTTGATCAAAACTCTTCAAAGCATAGGGATAGAGGATACATACCTCAATATCATCAAAGCCATCTATGAAAAACCCATAGAAAATATCATTCTCAATAGGAAAAAAATGAGAGCTTTTCCCCTAAGGTCAGGAACATGGCAGGGAGGTCAACTATCACCTAGTCTCAGACAACAAAAAGAAATAAAAGGCATCTAAATCAGCAAAGAAGAAGTCAAACTATCACTCTTTGCAGATTATATAATACTTTATGTAGAAAACCCACAAGACTCCACTCCAAAACTGCTAGAACTCATATAGGAATTCAGTAAGGTGTCAGGATACAAAATCAATACACAGAAATCAGTAGCATTTCTATACACCAACAGCAAGACAGAAGAAAGAGAAATTAAGGAGTAAATCCCATTTACAATATCACCCAAAACCGTAAGATACCTAGGAATAAACCTAACCAAAAAGGCAACGAATCTGTACTCAGAAAACTATAAAGTACTCATGAAAGAAATTGAGGAAGATATAAAGAAATGGAAAAACATTCCATACTCATGGATTTTAAGAACAAATATTGTGAAAATGTCTATGCTCCCCAAACCAATCTACACATTTAATGCAATCCCTACCAAAATACCCATTTTTTTTCAAAGAAATGGAACAAATAACCCTAAAATTTATATGGAACCAGAAAATACTCGGAATAGCCAGAGGAATGTTGAAAAAGAAAGCCAAAGTTGGTGGCATCACAATTCCAGACTTCAAGCTCTATTACAGAGCTGTAATCAACACAGTACGGTACTGGCACAAAAACAGATATATATCTGTATGTATATATATATGTATGTATGTATGTATGTATGTATGTATGTATACATATATATGGATCAATTGAACAGAATAAAGAGCCCAGAAATAGGCCCTCAACTCTATGGTCAACTAACCTTTGACAAAGCAGGAAAGAATGTCTAATGGAAAAAAGTCTCTTCAACAAATGGTGTTGGGAAAATTGGACAGCCACATGCAGAACAAAGAGACTCAACCATTTCCTTACACCACACACAAAAATAGACTCCAAATGGATGAAAGACTTCAATGTGAGACAGGAATCCATCAAAATCCTTGAGGAGAACACAGGCAGCAACCTCTTCAACCTCAGCTGCAGCAACTTCTTCCTAGAAACATTGCCAAAGACAAGGGAAGCAAGGGCAAAAATGAACTATTGGGATTTCATCCAGATCAGAACCTTTTGCACAGCAAAGGAAACAGTCAACAAAACCAAAGATAACTGACAGAAGGGAGAAGATATTTGCAAATGACATATTAGATAAAGGGCTAGTATCCAAAATCTATAAAGAACTTATCAACCTTAACACCTAAAGAACAAATAATCCAACCAAGAAATGGGCAGAAGACATGAACAGACATTTCTGCAAAGAAGACATCCAGATGGCCAACAGACACATGAAAAAGTGCTCCACATCACTAGGCATTAGGGGAATAAAAATCAAAACCACAATGAGATACCACCTCACAACAGTCAGAAAGGCTAAAATTAACAACTCAGGAAATGACAGATACTGGCGAGGATGCAGAGAAAGGCAAACCCTCCCACACTGTTGGTGAGAATGAAAGCTGGTGCAGCCACTCCAAAAACAGCATGGAGGTTCCTCAAAAAGTTGAAAATAGAGCTACCCTAAAACTCAGGAATCGCACTACTGGGTATTTACCCAAAGATACAAATGTAGTGATCCAAAGGGGCACATGGACCCAAATATTTATAGCAGCAATATCCACAATAGTCAAACTATGGAAAGAACCTAGTTGTCCATCAACAGATGAATGGATAAGGAAGATGTGGTTCATATATACAATGGAATACTATGTAGCCATCCAAAAGAAATAAAATCTTTTCATTTGCAATGGCATGGATGGAACTAGAGGGTATTATGCTGAGCGAAATAAGTCAATCAGGGAAAGTCAATTATCATATGATCTCCCTGATATGAGGAATTTGAGAGGCAGAGTTGGGGGCTTGGGGGGTAGGGAAGGAAAAATGAAACAAGATAGGATTGGGAGGGAGACAAACCATAGGAGACTCTTAATCTCACAAAACAAACTGAGGGTTCCTGGAGGGAAGGGGAAGTGTGTGGAGGGTGGTTGGGTTATGGATGTTGGGGAGGGTATATGATATAGTGAGTGCTGTGAAGTGTGTAAGCCTGATGATTCACAAACCTGTACCCCTGGGGCAAATAATACATTGCATGTTAATAACAATAATTAATAATAAATTTTTTAAAAAATTAAAAAAAATTCAGATGCCTTCCCATGGGCTGCAGGATAGAATTCATGTCTCCTCCTGCCCCAGATGAAGTTTATAGCCCTTCCCTCATGCCAGAGCCTTGTAGAGCTCAGGCTGTAGCCATGTAAGAATTTTTACTTGTTCACTGAACTCTCCTGGCTAGTTCACAAGCCTTTGGATAATACAGTTCTGTCCCAAATGTTTTTCTCAAGCTGATGATTTTATTCTTGAAGGGAGAACTTTCTGAGAGCCATCCCTGACTCATCAGGCAGGTCAATTGCTAGGCATACAGTAAGCATGCAATAAATCATAGGTGTTTTTATTGTTAGGTAATTAGCCTTTCCCATCTCTAGATTTCCATAGCTCTTTGTCTGTAAATGTCAGAGCACCTAGTTGCTCTTACTGATGTGTGCCTATCTTTCTCCCTCATTTGATGGTTTCGTACCCTAGCATTTAGCACAGTCCCTGGTACAGCCTTTGTGAAATGAATTGGGCTCAAACTCAGGTACCTGGCAGAGCCACTGAGGCACATATTCAGAAGACAAAGTATAATGGGGGGGAAGGGTGAAGGTGGGAGAACAGGACTCTTGGACATCTCTTAAGGGGCTGCATCTACCCTAGGCAATTGCTGTTATGCAGGAATACTTAGGCTAAAAACAAACAAACAAACAAAAACACCACGGACCTGAATTTTTATATGTATTTTCTAAATTTTAAACTTCTGGCAACTAACATGAACTTTCAAAACCACTGAGGAAGCCAAGTAAAACAAATTTGAAGGTTGACAGTTTCCACCTCGTTTAGAGACTGGAGGGGGTGAATGAGTGTTGACTGGTCCCCAGAGGAGACCCCATTTCTCCCGGAGCCGGGATGGCTGCTGCAGTTCTGTCTGCCAATATCAGGAATGGGGGGCACTTCCCTTTCCACTTTCTAGAGCATACCACCATCCTCCACTTCCACAGTCTCTATGGACTTTCAGTCTTCTGACAAGCTGCCCAGCCACAGAATTTCCTGCCCGTGTTAGGGATTGGCAGTCAATGCCATCCAAAGTCAGACTTTTCATCCCTCAAATGGGCATGTCTGTCTGGGAGTCTGGACACTACCACCTCTGGTAGGAAGTGGAGATGGGAGGGGCTCTGCCTGAGAGGGGTGGAGTCAACCCCACCTGCAAATGGGGAAAGGAGACCTGGTTGGTCATTAGGGGGCTTAGATTTCAGTCCTGATAGTACTAGGTGTTGCCTGAGTGATCCTAGTTTCCTTATTTATGTTTTTTCTCAGTTATTCTTTACCACAACCCTGTGAGGCAAGTATTTTTATCTTTAGTCCATTGATGAAGTTACAGAACTTGGAGGGAGAATTCACTTAATATCACACAAAGAGAAAGTGCAAGACTGGGAATCGAGCCTTGGTCTGTATACTTCTGAAGTCTTTGAATGTGTCCATTCTTCCATGATGTCTCCTGCATGAGGTGGGGTTTGGCCCCGGAGGGGAGATGGAGAAAATGTCTTCCTCACCTCCTCTCTTATGTGTAAGGTGAGGTAACAATGCAGGGACAGGCAATTCTCCTGCCCTTGGTTTCCTGATCCTACAGTCCCCACAGCTCAAACAGGCAAAAAAGGGGATCTCAGCTTCTTAGGCTAGAGTTCCTTCTTTTATTCTATTCAGCCTAGCACTTCCCAAATGTATTTTACCATGGAGCTCTTTCTCAAAGCACTTACTTCATATTCATGGTCACTGATATTCCATGGAACACTCTTTGAGAAATGTTCCATTTAACTCATCACAGGGCAGCCTTTTAAGAGAAACAAGGCTTAAGTATCTTCTGGACCAAATAGAAAACGTATGAGCAAGTAACGAAGTTGACTCCAGGCTAGAAGAAAGCTAAAGTGGGGAGGGCTGCAGGAGAAGAAAACCCAGAGGGACAGGTTTATGATGATAAGTAGGCTCAGACTTTGTGAAAACCACAGATAATGTTATAGAAAGGGTGTTAAAAAGAGAGTGTTTAAGAAAGCACCTCGATTATGAGAAAGCTTGTCAACTCCAGGAATGTCTTAACTGGGAAAGGCCCCAGGAAGGGAGGGGCTGGGAAATATTTCTCTCTGCAGGATTTTTAAAAAGATTAGCCTCCCCTTGTCAAGGCTCAGGTGTGGATGTCTCTAGAGCCAGAGGATAGATTAGATTATCTCAATATCCTTAAAAATCATCCATTTTAGCCATCACCTGAAAACCACATCTGAAAGACGGAGGCCGGGGAAGTGCAAGGACCACACACGTTCCCAAGCAGGTTGACGGCAGAGCTCCTTGTTCCTGCCTCAACACCCACTGCCTTCAAACCTTCCAAACAGATGCAAACAACCCTCAATTGCACCCAGCGCCTCTCGCTGCAGCCAAGCCAACAAGACGTGTGTGATGACCACAAATGGTCAGCCCCACTGCAGAGCATGCCTAATGAGAAGACTCACCCAAAATAAACAGAACACAAGGGGATTTGGGACGCCTAAATGTCACAGCAAGGCAAATTCCAACTTCTTATAACTTCATGAGATGTTATAATTAAAAATAAACATGCAAGCCTGGGCACTCCCCTCTAGGTAAAGATTTCACAGTCTCTTATGCTGTGACAGGCCATTAGTTAGGGTAATTAGGCTGTGCGTGCCTCTCTTGTGTGTTGCCTTCTTGAGGGAGAGGGGGCTGGTGGCTGGAAATGGTGGGGTAGCTTATCTAAGCCCCGAGACACATTCATGTGGGGAGGAGAGGTGGGTGTCCCCCTGGCACTAAGAAGAGAGGGTCCTGGGGCCGTCTCCAGGAGCCTCAGGCTGCAGTGGACAAGCCTCACCAGGTAACACTGACAGGCGATGAGTCATCCTTCTAGCTTGAATGAGGCTCATTATTCAAAAGGAGGTGCTGGAGTGCCAGTTGGAGTGGTTGGAAATAAATATATCCGAGTGTTTCAGCACTGTCATCCCAGCTCCTACTCTGAAAAATGTCAGATGCTTCCCACTCACTGTCGCCAGTGAGCACACTGTAGTGTCAAGGAGAAGGCTCGGTTTAGCCCTCTGGGAAGAGAAGCAGAGATGGTAATGCCCACCCTGGGGCAGAGGTGCAGGCAAGGGACAAGAGTCCAGCACAGTGCCTGGCCCTTTACAGCCCTTCAGGGAAGAGGGGATGGGCAGCACATTTGAGCAATGACCCTGGCTCTTTGGAGCTTCAATGGACTTGGGTGCAAAACTGGTTTTGTTGCTTACCATGCGGATTTGAACAACTTACTCTAACTTCACTTTCCTTGTCTGCAAAATGAGCAGAATAATAACTGTCTTACTATCTACCCTGCAGTATTGCTGAGAACATCAAAGATAATGCACAAGAGTGCCCAGCACAGTGTCTGGGTGTCATAGGGCATCAAATACTGATTTTTTTCTCAACTAAATATTTAGCTATGACTGAGATTCACTTTTACAGTCCAGATTCCACTGTGCTGCCCAGGCCTTCCTTCTGCCGCCATCTTGAATATGTTCCCTCAGGTTAAGAGTACCTGTGCTCACCTGCATCCATGAGAAAGAAGAGCGATAACATATCACTCTTGCTAAGTACTTATTTTGTGTCACGCTCTGTTCTAACACTGTACGTGTGAACACTTTTGGTCTTTATAACAACCCTGTGAGGCTCTACTGATGCTAGGCCTGAGGCAGAGGAGAGTAAGTGATCTCTCTGACCACATCACATGTCCAGAGAGTGGCGGTGCCTCCATCATACCGGCAGCTCTCCTAAGAGAGCCACTGCCTCTTACAAGACCCAGATACCTGGCCCTTTCTCTCCCTCAGTTCATTCAGGGAATATCATGGACAGAATATTACAAGATCATAATTGTAACCTTTTGAGGAAACCTTATGAAACAGTTGATTGATTTCTGTGCTTTTTCATCTCCATTTCAGTCCCATTTTGCAGACAGGACAACTGAGGCACAGAAAGAAAGTCTCCTGAGCCTTGGTATAACCCCAGCTGCTTAATCTCAGGCTGTGTCTGTGATGCCCAGTACTTGGAATTCGCATTCCTGAGCCATTCCGTTCATTGCTTCCAGCTCCTGTATGCTGGGCCTGCATCAGCTCCCTCAATCCCTGTGAGATCAAACTGCCTCTCATTTATTTTTACTTGGAGGTATTTTATAAATGGCCGTGGTCTGGGCAGCTGAAACTTTAAAAGAGTGGTTTCCCACACAGATTCATAGAATTCCCTTCCTCTAATTGAAATTAAATTCCATATACAAAATGGATTTCTTTTCTGATAAAACACAGAAGCACAATCACAGTAAGATAGCTAGAAGCTTCGGCTGCGGATTCCCGGTTGTCACTGGCCTGACAATCAGTAACAGATCCAGGCTGAAGAGGCCAGTAGCAATAGCCCCGATGCCTGCCTTACACATCACATGAATGCATCCTCTGACAAAACCATTTATTAGGTACACATCGGGGAGCCGAGAGGTCTCACCCCACACGGGTAATGCCATCCTGCATTCTTTCCTTCACTCTCAGGTGAGGTCACTTACTTGTTCCCAACTGCTCCCGCCAGTAAGGAGATTGCTGTAGGCAGTAACAAGACTCTGGGCCAAGAAATTCAGGAAAAATATTTCAATTTATTTTGAAAATTTAACATGTGATAAATCGCAAACTAATCAAAACTTGTGTCCAGCCCAACTTGGAGCACTCCCTATCTGGAGCTTTTTGCTTATAGCTTCTTCCTTATTAGACCAATATTTTCTGAGACTTATCTCCAATGTCAGAAACAAGCTAGGACTTCAGACATGATAAATGTATTCCTAGAAAACCATAGATCTAAGACTGTGCAATATACAGCTCCAAACGTATATGTGATCACCTAGTGGAACTTCTTGACTTACTCATTTATTTTTGGTTGCGTAACCTTAAATAAGAATTAAGTCTTCTGAGTTTCAGTATGACACCCTCATTCCTTTCTCCCCACCTCCAACTCTGCATACCCAGAGGCAAGCTGGAGGGAGACAGGAACAGAGGAAGAGCAAGCAAGGTGTAGGAGAGAAAAGTCAGCTCTTCCCTGCTGCTTCTTTGGCAATTTCCTGGCTGAAGCTAGAGAAGAGGGAAAGTTTTAAAATGCATAAGAATATGGTGGTAGATGGTTATGACCCGGGAATGGATATTTGAATTGTTAAAAGGATCATTCTTGTGGATCAAAGTGACTTAAAGACTTATTTCCTGAGAGTAGTGAGAAGAACTGTGATTTTTGTTGTTTTTTTAATGAAATGTTATAGCTTAAAAACATTTTTAATGCTCCTTATTTAATTGCATTATCAGGGAACATGTTTTAAATTATACTAATTCTTCAGAAAAGGTTGATACTTCTTTTGGAGGCTTCAATTCTGAGTCTGTGTTCCCTTCAAACAACCTCTATGAGCTCAATGAGCAGCTTTGGATGCTTAAATTTGATTAACTTTATTTGTACTCCTGCAAGTACACTACCTGTTCCTATTTAAGAGAAGATATTGTGGAATCACAGAAGCAGCATTCTAGAGTCTAATAGTCTCCAAACAGGAAAACAAGTACTAGTGAATGGTCATTTTGTATAACTGATTCATGTCTTTTTGAGAAATAAAAACATGCTCTTTATTTGTAAGTACAGGGATATATATATATATATCTCAAGGACATATACATATATCCTTGAGATTAAATAATTAAATTTAATTATTTATAATTAAGTAAATTATATTGTTCAAATTTATATATTCTTAAAACTTTCTTATCTGCTTCCTCCTTCTAGAAGAATATGTTAAAATCTTGCACAATGCTTGTAGATTTATCAATTTCTCCTTGTAATCAGGTCAGTTTTTATGTTAGGTATTTTATGGTTAAGTTGGTAGGTGTCTAAATATTTATGCTTGTTAAGTCTTTTGGATAATATCATATTTATTACTATATAGTATCACTCTTTATTTAGGCTAAATTATATTTTGTTAATTAAAGTTGTTAATTTTTAAAAATTCTACTGAATTATACTTTAAATTTGTACCAGATCTTTTAGGTCAGTTTTGCCCTTTTACCATTTGCCTTTTCAGTCTTTCTGTGTAAAAATTTTCTCTAGTTTATTCTTTAATAAATAGCAAAGAACTTTATCTTGATTTTGTATCTAATCTAAAGACCTCTGTCTTAAAGCAGACTTCAGAACAAGGAGAATCATCAGGGATAAAGAGGGGCACTACATAATGACAAAGGGGTAAATTCTCCAGGAACACATTTTTTTTTATTCTTTTTTTTAAATTTTAATTTATTTTTTAAATTTAAACATATAATGTAACCCCACCACCCTCTCCCAACCCCCCTCCCACTCCCCTCAGTTTGTTTTATGACATTAAGAGTCTCTTTTGGTTTGTCTCCCTCCCAATCCCATCTTGTTTAATTTTTTCTTTTCCTACCCCGGGAACACATTTTAATCCTTAATATGTATGCACTTAGCAATAGGACATCAAAATATGTGAGGTAAAAACTGACAAACCTACAAGGAGAAATAGACAACTGTATAGGTAGACACCAATCCCACTCTATCTAATTAACAGATACAGCAGTCAGAAAGTCAGTAAGGGTGTAGTTGAAATGAACAGTGATACCAATCAACTGAATCCAATTAACATTCATAGATTATTTCATTCAATAGGAGAACTCAAATTCTTAAGTTCACATGAAACATTCACCAAGATAGACCAAATCTCAAGCTATAAAAACATACCTTAACAAGTTTAAAAGAATAGAATGACAGAAAGAGGGCTGGCAAGTCCCCAAATATGAACATTAAACAACACACAGTTAAATAATACATAGGTGAAAGAAAGAAGATTCAAAGAAATTAGAAAATATTTTTAATTCAATGAAAATGAAAATATAGCTTATCAAAATTTGTAGGATGCAGCAAACGCAGTAGTTGGAGGGAAATTTATAGTACTGAATGCATATGTTAGAAAAGAAGAAAGATCTAAAATCAATAATCTAAGGTTCCTTTTAGGAACGTAGAAAAAATAATAAATTTAATAAAATGTAGGCAAAAAAAAAAGAAAAAAGATAAAGAAATAATAAAAAATCAGAGCATAAACCAATGAAATGAACAGAAAAACAATAAAATCAATGAAACCAAAGTCCACTTCTTTGACAAGATCAATGAAATTGATATGCTTCTAGCCAGGCTAAGAAAAGACAAGATGCATATTAGTAATAGAAATGGAAGAGGAGCCATCACTATTGGTTCCATGGACATTAAAAGGATAGTAATGGAATATAATGAACAATTCTTTGCCCATAAATTTGATAATTCAGATGAAGTGGACCAATTATTTGATACTCTGCATTTTAGTGAGTTTATTCTTTCATAATATTGCAATTATTTATATATTTGCCTTATTTCTGCACTTTGTGTTTCCTGTCTATCAACATTTTTCCTTGTCTTTTTCTTTCTCATCTTCTATTGAATTAATCTAATTTTTTCTTTTAAATACACTTCTCCCTCTAACTCTCACCCTCAAATTTGGAGGCTATACATTCTGTTTCTAGGGTTTAAATGGTTTACCCTAAGAAGACTAGCACAGACTGCTAGTTTTCTTTTAATGTCCATTCCCCCCTTCTATTTAGTAACAGGCTGATTTTATTTGAGATGTAGCTGCCTAAAGAGCACACTTTTCAACTTTCCTTGAAGCCACAAGTAGCTACAAGTGACCATGAGGTCTGGCATCATGGAGGTCACAATGACATTAACAATAGCAGTTTGGGTGGAACAGTGGAGGTGAGAACCTGGTCTTGTGAGGTCCAAAGAAAGTGAGAGACAAACAATTAGAGCAGAACATCAGAGACATCTTCCCAGGGAGTTTTGTTTGTTTGTTTTAATTTATTGAAGTGAAATTCACATAACACAAAATTAACCATTTTATTTATTTATTTTTTATTTTTTAAAGATTTTATTTATTTATTTGACAGACAGAGATCACAAGTAGGCAGAGAGGTAGGCAGAGAGAGAGGAGGAAGCAAGCTCCCCGCTGGGCAGAGAGCCAGATGTGGGGCTCGATCCCAGGACCCTGGGATCATGACCTGAGCCGAAGGCAGAGGTTTTAACCCATTGAGCCACCCAGGCGCCCCAAAATTAACCATTTTAGAGTGAACAATCTAGTGTTACAATATTGTGAAAACCCACTAGCTAGTTCTAAAATATTTCTACCACCTAGGAATACAATCATGTGCCCATTAAACACTTCTCCCCATTCCCCATTCTCTCCTGCCCTGTAGCAACCACAGGTCTGCCTCTGTCTCTATGGAGTTATTTCTTCTGGATATTTCATATAATGGAATGGAGGAGTTTACTTTCTGGAAAGAGTACACAGAAATGAGGCAATAGCTCAGAGGGTTAGAGAGACCACATAACTAAAGGTCAAGCCCCTGCTCTTTCCGTTTTCTGGTTTGAAGCTGAAGTCTCTGCACTTCTCAGACTGGTTTGCAGAAGTCTCTCTCCACTGGCCACGTGAAATGTCACCTCTACTGAGATGACACCTCTACTGCATTCTATTCACACAGTCCCAGACATCTCCTCATGGCTGCGTCCAAGGCAGATGGGGTGACAGTAAGGTAAGTGGTCTCTATTTTCTCTGGATCCCAGCAGTTTCCATCCAGGCTGTTAGACTTGCAATGCCTTTAAAGACTCTTTTAACTGCCCTTTATCATCCAGAAACAGATGAGGACATATCACTGGAGAGGTGAAGGCTGCTGAGCCTGGTGCACTCTTCTTGTCTCAATGACACAGCAAGAGAGCAATCAAGGTGGGTTCATGGGGGATACTGGGAATCCTCGCCTGGAAGAATTGAGATTCTCTAAGACCATGCATGTTTTAGGTTCTTCACAGACAAGCAATGCTCCTGGAATAATTACAACCACTCCTCACTGGGTACATTTTTTTAAAGCTAGTACTATGCTGAGTGCTCTCTATGCTTAGTCTCACATATCTTCACAACCACTTTGTTGTGCTATTATTACTTAAGTGCTATTCTTAATTTTTGCTAGTACTTTCATTTTATAGATGGGGAAGCTGAGACTCATAGGGAGTAACTTGTTTAAGACTGTGCAGCTAGAGTAGGTGGGACACACATTCATTTGACTTGAAAGACTGGTTTAGTCAATGTTTTGGGTTGTCTGAGTTTTAGCCAAACTGTAAAGGATGATGATGATGATGATGGCAAAAACAAGATGATGGCACCTACAAGTGGCCCCAGGAGAGCTTGGCAAGAGAGCCCTGCAAATTCCCTTGGAGGAGGCCACTCAGTTTGCATTCTCCTATGCAAAGCAACTTGAGTGACACAATATTTCCTTGCATTTTATGCACATTGCTTTGCAGTTAGAATTGGTTGGCTGTTCCTCTTGGCACTGAACCAGGGTTTTTCTTATTTTTCTCATGTTTGTCTTCAGCCATTGGAAGGTGGCATTCTGTCCCTGCTTGCTCCCATGATCTGGTTTGGCGGGCATGGCCCATCCATTGCTTTGACTTGTTATTTCTTTACTTGACATTTCATCAGCCTCATTTCTCACTTCCCACCCTTGGGATACATGTGCAAGTGCAGCTTTTCACACTCTCATTCACACTTGCTCTCCTTCCCCCTTACTTCTTCAGGCTCCCAGCTCAGATGTCAGTGGTGGGCCCAGGATGTCTCTGGTTTGGACCCCTCAGCCTGACGCCATGCTCTGCAGCCTGTGGTGCATCTGGCCACAGGCCTGAGTCCTCCTGAATCCTCCTGAAGGTCATTTCCAAGGAGGCTGGCACAACTTACCTTTTATGGGCATCAGAGACAAACTCAGCAATTTTAAGCAGTGTTGAGTTTGTGGTATTGGTAGTGAAGGAGGTAGTGAAGGAGGTGTCCTGTTTTGGCAAACTTAAGGGTAGGGACAAAACAGATGGTTTATTCTCAACCACAAAAAATTGTGTTACAAAGAGCAGGGAAGAGCACTAGGATTTAAAATGTGTGCCTTTAAAAAAAATAAAATAAAATGTGTGCCTTTAACATACTATAGTTGTGTGTGATATTACCATTGGGGGAGCTAGGAGAAGGGTATATGTGAGTGCTCTGTACTATTTTGCAAGGTTGTTTGAGTCAAACTCTTTTAATATAGATGATAGTAATAATAACAATAATATTAATAATAATTTTGAAACCCATGTCCATGTCTGTATCTCAGTTCCTATATATATCTATACCAATTCTACTACAGACCTTACTAGTTATTTATGAATGGGAATTGGGAGGAGCCATCCTGGTTATGCCACCGTGTACTCTGTGGCATTGAGCCGTGCACAAGTCACATTCTCTATTAAAAAAAAATACATTTTAAGCAGGACTTTCAGCTATAATTCACATGTCGTACAATTCACCCAGAGTGTACTCTTCAGTGACTTGTAGCATATTTGCAGGATTGTACAACCATCACCCCCAAAAGAAACCCCACACCCATTAGCAATCACTCCCTCTTCTTCCTATTCTAAATATTTCTTATTACTGGAATCTTCAAATAGGTGATCTTTTGGAGGGGCTACTTTCACTTAGCACGGTGTTTCCAAGGTTCATCCATGGAACACCTGCACCCACGGTATGTGTCAGTATTGCAGTCCTTTTTATTACTGAATAATGTTTCATTGTATGGGTAGAACTCATTTTCTATATCCGTTCATTAGTTGATACTCTTTTACATTGTTTCCACTGTTGGTTATTACGAAAAATGCAACTAGGAATCTTCATGTCCAAGTTCTTATGTGCCACAGGTTTTCATTTCTCTTGGGCAAAATACCAAGGAGTGGAACTGTTGGTCATATGGTAACTCTGGGCTTCACATTTTGAAGAACTGACAACCTGCTTTGGAAAGAGACTGTACCAGCTGACATTTCCACCAGTGTGTGTAAGAGGATCGCTTTCTCCTCCTCCCTGACATTTGTTACCCTCTTTCTCACTGTAGCCCTCCCAATGGGAATGAAGCACTACTTTCCTATGATTTTTATTTGCATTTCCCTGATGGCTACTGATGGGCGGCATCTTGTGCTTACGGGCCATTTGAATACTTTTAGAGAAGTAATGTCTATTCTGATCCTTTGCCCGCTTTTAAATTGGGTCATTTATCTTTTTATCTTTGAGTTGCAAGAGTTCTTTATATATTCTGAATACAAGTCCCTTATCAGATATATAACTTACAAATGTTTTCTTCCATTCTGTGAGTTTTCTTTGCCATCTCTTGAAGTCTCAACTTCATGGATATATCCCAAAATATGCGGACTGAAATTCAGCCCCAAGATTTTTTGCAGGTACTATAGGTAGAGGCTGAAACATTTCAGTTGAAAGCTGCCAGAAGTTGACTGTCTTGCTAGGTTAGACTAGTACTTCTAGGTTAGACTCAGTACTTCTTGGGGAAGCCTACTTCTTTGTTCAGGCAGAATCAACAGAACAAGACCTTTGGCTGCACAAATGTAAACTGAGGCCTGACTCACTGCACTGACTTGACAGTTTTCTTAATGCTGAGGCTTTCAGCAGAGGAGCTGGGTTCTTTTAGTTAATGTAAACTCCTCTGTATGTTTTAGTCAGAGCAATGTCTTTGCAGATTTCCTTTTGTTTATTTGGTGGTGGAGTGGGTGGGGAAAAATGTTTCTTGGCGCTGTGTGCATGGTGCTGCGCCCTGGCTCTTTCTGACAGAGATGGATGGTGTTTGTGTGTTTATCCTCGAGTTGTGCATAAGAGATGAGCAGAGAGAAAGGAAGCCACAGGGGCTCCTTTCACAAGAGGCTTTCTGTTCTTTGGGGCTCACCCAGGCTGGCTTTGGGGTTCAGGTGCTGAAGGGCGGCCCCGAATCAGATAGAAGGTGAGTCTCCCTTTTCTGCCATCTGGGAAGCCATGGCACTGAGGCACTTTGGAACGGATACTGGTGTTTCCACGCAGGAACCTTCAGTCCTAGTTGTGGGGGTGGGTCTCTTCCCCAGCTTTCAGATCAGCAGCACAGGAGGAGACAGAGCAGGGAGGAAGGGAAAAGGCAGAGCAGGCGGCATGTAGTGACTGAGGACACAAAGTTGTGATGTGTCCTGGGAACCAGCAGGGTTCACTTGGAAGGGAAGGAGTTTAACAGGCTGGGCCATTGTAACTCATGCCTTCTAGGCTCATATGACTGTAGCTGTAGCCACAGTTCACCTTTATAACAAGTAGGTTTTGTCAGAAGTCACAGACCGGCAGCCTGGGAGGACTACTATGGTCATTCTGTGGATATATTTGGTAGGTTCAACACCACTTTTTTCAAATTCAAATCTAAATTCAAGTTTAGATTTGAATGTAAATGGCAGTAGGGCACCCACATTATCTCCTGTTTGCCACAGACTCCACCACTCCCTATTACTCATAGCAGCCCAAGTCATGTAATCATTTTACCTATCTAGCTTCTATGGATATTTGTATTACCAAGCCCAAGTCTCTCAAATGTCCTGTTTCTGTGATTCAAAGTGATCTTATTAGCAAGAGGGCCTTGAATATCCCAGCCCATAGACTCAATTAGCAGTTCCCTATACAGGGTGTTAGCTGTTTTCACAGGAGGTTAATGCTGCTTTACCACATTTTTCCTGCCATTTTTATAATGAACTGGTGGACCAAGAGGTGAGAAACTGCTAGGAGAAAGCCAAGAAATATATCCTTTAGAAGACTGGTATACCAAGTAAGGGTCAATCTACTCCTTAACATCCAAACTATCCCACCGCCATTAAAAACCAGTTTTTAATTTACACCATAGATTTGAACCTATGTCAGCTTGTTCCTCCTTCAGAAGTTTCTCTTTGCCAGACTTATCTCTAACAAACATGTCCTTGGTAATTGATCATATTTCAAATATCATGAGCAGGTGACAAAGGCATTTTGGGGGATTAAAGATGCTTTCCAAGTCTCTTGGAATTTCACCACACAGAAACTGTCTATCCTGTTTATCAGAAGGCCAACCCTGAGAGTTAAGGGGACATCATTTAAGGAGTGAATTACTTATTTTTCTAGAGATATTATTTCTGCTCTTCTAGAGACCATATTATCAAATTACAGGTGAGTGGTATTCTATATATTTTGAAATCATCTCATGCAGTCATCTCATATGACTGTAACCCCTATGAGATCCTAGGACAGACAATATTATTCTGATTTTGCATAGTACAGAGCAGAAGCACAGAGAAATTAAGAGCCTGCTCAAAGACAGGACTAGTTAAGTGATTGAAACAAAATTTCATAATACATACAAATGAAATTTTTTAGGAAAACTGAATTTACCCTAAATTCTTCCTCATAAACAGTATTTATATAAGACTCCCAATTCCTAGTTTTATGCTTTTCCCCCTATTTATTTGTCCTTGTGGTTTCAATAGCTGCAGAATGGGGCAGAAATTGTGATAAAGAGAAAGTGGGACTGACTATACCCAAGCTCATCTCAGTGTGCAATTCATGACAAATTACTGAAGGGATGTTCTCAGAGGAAAGGTTAAGTGTGGTGGTGTTGAGAACCACTGGCATATAAAAAGCATAATAAAATCAGCGTAGCATAGAAAGAGAAGACAGTCTACCATGAAGTTGATCTAATAGAATTGAATCAAATCATATCCAAGCAAGATATAGGAACTGCAGTCTCTGATCAAGATATTTCTGCTCAGATAAAACATGGCCCAGGGGGCTGACCATGGTTTGCATTAACAATGCTACATGTCCAGGGAAAAAAGGGATTTAAGGAGTGTACAGGCTGAAAGCATGTGAAGTTCAAAGCCAAGAGTAAGAAAACAATTAGAAACAGACATCTCCTGTTTTACCACAGCTTGACCAAAGAAAAGTGGATGGTTTACATAAGCAACAGGGCTCTTTGAAAGAAAGACATACAGTTTATGAGAGAATGTTTAGGGGAGTTCAGTTTTCCTAGGAAAAAGACAATGCAGCATTCCAATGAACCTGGTAGGTCAGCACCATGGAGGAATTGTACTTTCTTAAGACATGGGGTTTGTCCCTCCTGCAAAGATCTACCTGGGAGAATAGGTTCGAAGAAGGAGGTCTGTGGACTTGAGCTTGGGGTGCTGTTGTGAAGGTCAGTCTTTAATTTTAAATAATCCCCTGCATGGGATCAAGAACTTAGATTCTGTGGAAATATTGACTGTTTACAATCATGAGAGAGTGAATTCTAAGAAATTGTGCAACAGTCAATCGTCAGTCATAGGCAATTACTAAGAGCTATAATTAAGGGATAAAGCTCTCATTCAGAAGAAAAAAATGGCTGGGAGAATAAACAGAATTCTCATTACTGACTTTTCTAATTTCTTTTCTTCTGCAGCAGCTCATCATTTGAGAATCATGGTGTTGGGTTTTCTGCCCATGGAAGGTGGTCCCAGGGAGCTTCTTCTGGACCTAATGCTCTGATTGTTGGTCACTCATTCAGACCTCGGTTGTCTCCTGAACATTTTAGTGAACTTTTCCCTTTAGGCATGTTGCTAGGACTAGCAGGATGAGCCTGCCTAAGGCCTATCTGCATGAGAGGCAGAACTCACTCTAAGGAAGGGAGCATTGAGCAAGGGTGTAGCTAAGGGGCATGCTGGGTGGGTGTAGATGGGGGAGCATGATTCTAAAGTCAAGTGCTTATCAATCTTTTGTCCAATGATCCATCAACAATGGAATCATATCTGAGTATTACAATTACAAATAAATTACAAATAATCACAATCACAAATAAATAAAAGCTAAAAAGGACTGGTTTTCTAGACTTTCCATGAGCTACTGAGAGCCTGAGGCAGTAGCAGAACAGGCCTGGCAGACATAGGAAATGGCACTCTTGTTGGTGTGAGCTGGGGAATGTTGAAGAGTGGATGGTTAGCAGATGTGGAGTGGACACTGATGATAATCAGCTCCCTCTGCTGGCATCAGCAGCAACATCTTCCATGGTCAATGGCAGAGCACCAGGGCCTTTAGCACAGATGCCATCCTTGCACAACTGCTGGCCATGGCAGAGGCCCTGACCGGGCTCACAGAAGCCATTAGAACAGCTGCCCCTTTCTCACCGGCAGGAACTGAAGTCATCATTACTGTGGCCCAGAGCAGGTGAGAAAAGTGGGGGGCAGGCATGTGCCAGGCAAAGCACATGCCTCTGGGAGGCTGTACCCTCCCAGAGCTGTGCGGGAAGAATTTCGAAGGTCTTGGCTTTCTTGAAGACTGGGTGTGAGCACATCCTAAGAAATTCTGTTCTGCTGCTGTAATCTCTTCGTAGCCAGTGGTAGGTATGGCTGGGAGAATACAGATGCTACAACAGAGAGAAGGAAAACCTGTGTATTTTGAGTCACATGCCTGATTTTAGGAGCAGGACTGATGAATAGGCATTTACCCCTTGGCTGGATCCCACCCTTAAAATGGTTTGGTTTGCTTAGAGGTATTTACCTTTCAAATCAATTGGCAAGGGGAAGGGCTGAATGGAGAGAGAATTCTCTCTGAAATTCAGGTGATGAATAATTCCTCCCCTGCTTATTTTTCAGAGAGGGAGAGAGAGTGTGTGGGGAGGAGCAGAGGGACAGAGAATCTTAAACAGGCTCTACTCCCCGTATGGAGCCCGATGCCGTGCTCGATCTCACAACACTGAGATCATGACCTGATCTGAAATCAAGAGTCAGACACTTAACCAACTGAGGTGTCCATGTGCACTAGTAGTTTCTCCCTTCTTGACTGCAGGGAAGAGGCTCTGAGGCAGAGAAAAGAAGTCTATGAGATGTGGGATATGCAGTAATTCCAGACTTTGGTAGTGCAAAAGGAAAGAGCTGGCATTGCTAATGCAATAAGAAAACCAAGTCACATACTAGCACATTTGTTTTAGGTTCATAGAGATGGTGGAAAAGAAAAGAGGAGGGTACAATCAGATGGGGGGGTACATTTGGATTTAGGAATGAGTGGTTATGATGACAGGCAGATCGGGTGGAGAGCCAGAGAAAGGTGGGGGGGGGGGGGTAAATACAATGGCACTGGTAATAGACTGTTTTTGTAAACTTGAATCAAAAGGAAAGAGTGCCTTACTTTCTTAAAAAAACAAACAAACAAACAAACAGAAAACAAAAAACTGACTCCAACTGGCCGAATAAGAAACAACTGAGGTGTAAATGGAACTATATAAGGATATAAGAGGGGCTAGAAGAAGAAGTAACTATTGGCTTCAATGAGATGTAGCACTAGGGGGAGAGGGATGGATTCACTGTAGGACTGTGCTGAGAGCTGAGGTCATGTCTCAATTATCTTGGGGTCTAGTTCAATCTCTACCGTTAACTACCAAGTAGCTTGCATTTAATGAATATTGTTAAGCCGAATGTTGTTTCTAAGGTTATATGTTTGGAAATAGTTTCACCAAATGGTGTTTCCATATTTCTTGTCTTCCTCCTTTCTCTGAGTCAGTATTTTAAAAACTTGTTTTTGGTCCCAAAGCATATTTTTCTCATTAAAACAAGATCAGATAAACATTTTGATTCCCCATGCTTCTCTGGTTTTTAGAAAGTATAGGCCAAGACAGTTCAGCTTCCTAGTTAACAGGGATTCCAGACTATGTGGACCTCAATGCATAAATTAGGCCTTTCACAGAAGTAAACTTGTCTTTTTGACTTTTCACTTAACAGTTGGGAGCTGGTGGTGCTCATGAAAATGGGCTGATGGGTCAGGAGGGATGAACTCCATGAGTCAATTAAGTTCTTCAACATTGGCCCTTCTGATTGTTACCTGATTTTAGGCTTACTTAGCCTAACAATTGGAAACCGATGTGCTGAAATGGGTTAAGCACAGAGAAAGACTACTATGCACAGGTCAAGGCAAACATCATTTTCTGAGTTTTCCGTGTCCTGACATGGTGCCTGTGTGAGAAAATGACTATTTTTGAGGGGTTAGCAAACCATCCATGCCCATAAGAGCCACACAGGATATCAGACCATCACAAAAGAAGGAGGAGTAATATCATGAGAATACCCTTAAAGCAGAACTTGAGTTCAAGCCCCGGCTGTGCCAGGAGACCTTGAGAACATCACTTAACTTTCTTAAATGTCAGTTTCCTCATCTGCCAAGAATTTCTTGAGTTCCCTGTATCCATTGTGTAGCAGAACTCCAGCTTCTCAAGATAATCAGGGCCCATGTTCTCACCAATACCCTTGTCTTTGCTCGTTGACCCACCAGTGTGATGAACCCAAAGAGAGCAGATAGGAATCATAATTGGGACCCTTTAAAGTCTCTTGGTGGAAGTGTTCCTTCCCACCATCCATCCCAACATCCAGGACATCTAATCTGACAAAATCCAAGTGTGTGGGAATAGAGAGCCAAAATTCCCTAAGTGGGTCCCTGGGAGTGATGGTAATAAAGGCCAATCTTATATTCACCTCTTGATCCCATGACATGTGCATTATGCCTTCCATAGTCAGGTACTCAGCACCATGTATCAGCTGGTGGTTCAATACATATGCTGCATGTTGGAAGACAACCCTCAAACACTGTGGACAGTGGTCCTACAGCCAGTGCCTTAGCTAACTCTTTAATAGGCCATTCCATCATTCCAGATCAGCTGGATTCTGGTGAGAAGGTCATGTGATCATGTGCCTGCTGTTAGACTCTCTTGGCTAAAAATGTGGTCTCATGGTTTGAAGCAATATTGTGCGAGATCCCAAGCTGATAAATCAGGCCTCAAGCCATTGAGTATGGTGCTGGCAGAGGTACTAATGGCAGGCAGTGTGAGCCCAGAGCCAGAATAACATGATGAGTTCCATTAGGATGAATGACTGCTCCTTGCAGGGTAAAATGCTGGAATATAATCCACCCGCCTCCAATGCAATGACGCCATGTTGAGAGTTTAGTATAGTCTCTTCTACTGGAAGCTTGGGCACTCAGCTGTGTCAGTTGCTAGATCAGCCTTGGTAAGAAGGAGTCTCTGCTGTCAGCATAACCTTCATCCATAACTGCCCATTTTGCAAGCAATGGGGTGGCTGATATCCATGGGACAAGATGTCCTGGCCAACAGTCCAATAGGATGTTGAATGTCTCCTCTCTGGTAGCCATTAATTTGAGGCAACAAAGGTCTACATGCTTTGTACTCACTTCTAGTGAACCAGTCACAGGTTTTTTTCCCCAGAATTCCTTATCTCCCATTTTTTAAGCTTGCTCCTCCCAGATGCGAATCAACCAAAGTCATTTACCATGTATATCCCAACCTCAGCCCACTTCTCCTTCTATGTAAAGTTAATGACCAACTGTACTGATGCATCTCTACCCACTGATAGGATTTCCCTTTGCTACTTGTCTGTTAGAGCCATCTCGGAGTGTAGCTAAAATGCAGCAGTATTTCTCTTTCAGCTAACACCAACATAATAAGCCTACTTGTGTGCAAGTCAGCCCAATATTTTTCCTCCTTGACCAGCTAGTCATAGGGAACCCACTGTGAGGGCACAGGTATAAGTTAGATAGAGGAAGGTGTGTGGGAATATGGATCTACTTGCTTGAGACATTTCTTGTGCTCTTTAAACTTGCCCAGGCCCAATCCTGAGTTTACCATTTCCAATGTCTACTACGGTGTTCACGCAACCTTATGGTAGATCTGATAATCCCAGATCATGATGAGTTGTCCCTGATACACCAGGGCTCCGTGGCCTGACAGAACCAGCTAATTCTCTGACACAAATGGATGGCTCTGCTCCACAACTGTAGGGTTCCGTGAGTCTCCTGCTGGAATGTGCCAGAGGCTCTGACAGCATCCGTATGCATCATGGTATCTTTACCATGTCAAATCTGCTGGCTCATAGACCTAAGTCATAAGTATGCAACTCAACAAATTTACACAAACAAGTATACTCCTGAAGCCACCACCCAGATCAAGGAATAAGATGTCGTTAGCTGCCCCTAAATTTTAAGAGAATTTGTCAGGTAGTTTTTAAAGTAAGGAATATAATACAAGAGAAATTGTAAGCTAAAGAAATCATAGAAAATGTCTTATATGGCTGTTTTTTACATTGACTCTGAATAAACCCCAAAAGTGTCATATTGCATTCTGCAGCTATTTTATGGTGAGCAAACAAATACAGCCCAGTCCCTGTCTTTACGGAGCTTGTTGTCGAATATGGAAGACAGGCCTTGATCATTAGTCACTATGCAAATGAATGCTAAATTTTTTCTCCCTCAGGTTCCTAGCTTTTTGTCCTTTTGTCTCATCTTCTCAGCCCAGTTACTTAGGGTTGTGACCCCAGACGTGTTCCATACCTCTGGTTCCTTTGGTCTTTGCCTCCAGCCTTCATCATGGTATTTGGACCCCTGCTATCTTATACAGGCTCTGGTTGACCTTCCACCTCTTGTCCCTAAGACCTTCTAAAGTCTTGGGAAGAAACTACCATCTCCAACTCAGGCCCTGGTGGAGACCAATCCCTACTTGAAGCCACTGGGCTCCTGGTGGTGGAAAGGAAACAGCAGGGACAGCTCTGCCTTTTTCTGATGCAGGGGTGACCTCACTGCTAGTGGCTAAAGATGAGCTGAGTTTCCAGCATTTATAACTCAGCAGAACAGCTTCTGCAGTGTCCTTTTCCAGCTGGTCCCGTCTGGTGGTTTGGGGCAGTCCTCCTGGAAGCCTGGTCTTATAGCTGTTTCTCCAGCCTCTTCCTCAATCCTGTGGATTACCTAAAATCTCAAATTAATCCCTCTTCTGCTTAAAATGGAGCCTGCCATTTGCAACTAGGAACACAGAACCATATGCACAGTGGGGTCTGTTGGTAAGGCAGAATCACAGAATGTCAGAGTTGGAAGGAAGCCTCAGACATTAGACTAACTGCCCCACACCCAACCAGTGTTCCTGGTCCATTCTAACTCCTACAATTCAGAGGGATTTCTAAAACACTGAAATCAAATTATGTAACTCACTTGTTTTATATGCTGTTTAAAATCCTAGAATAAAATCCAAACTCCTTAACACATCTGTAAGACCTCATATGCCATAGGCCCTGCCTTACTTCTTTTGACTTTATTTCCTACCAGTCTTGTCACTGTGCCCTTGGGAGTTATCCTTCCTGTCCCCTGGACATGTCAAACACAGACCTGCCTTATAGCCTTTAGTCCTCGCTGTTTCTTCTATCAATAATACTTATTCCCGAATCCTTGCATGGCTGACTCAAATATCGGCTCTTTGGAGTGACCTTTCCTAACCATACTATCTTAAGACATGCCTCCATGGCTTGCTAGTCAATCACTCTTTTATTTTCTTGCCATTCCTATACTTATTGGTTTTCACCTGGGTATACTCTATCTCTATGAGAGCGGTGCCCTTGGCCATCTTGTTTACCTCTGCATTCCCGGTGCCAAGGATAGAGCCTGGTACATAGTAAGTGTCCAGATAACAATTATGGGATGTATGAATAAGTGATTCTGGAAATGGCTGTGGAGGGTTTGAGATATGAGTGTAGATATGTAGGTTTGAGTGTATGCATGAGTGTAGATATGAGGTAGAGTGTAGAGAAGGCGTGAGAAAGGGAACCACTTGGATGGGAGGACAACAGCACCACTGCACACAGTCACATGTGCACGAAGACGACCGAGCTAAAGAGGCACATTCACTTTGCAAAGAGCACAGTTTGTATATTAGTGGGACACTTTCTGTAAGATTAAAGTGTTTTCTTTTAACAAAATTAGTATGTTCTGAATGACCTTCTATTTGATGGAAGGAAAATGTCTTCGGGAATAGACACTTGGTTCTGATTTGCACAGAGACACGATATGGGCCTGCAGTGATCCTGAGAGGAAAGGAGGTACAGAAGGCTGCGAGGTCCTTGGCATACTTGTGCCACAAGGGAGAGGCTGTTCTGGTACAGCTGAGGGTTACCAGTCTTGAAAGCCAGGTGAAGGAATCCTACCTTTGTGTGTTGGTAAGAGGAGCCATTGGAGATGTTGCTCCCAGTGGGTTCAAGGATCCTGCAGCCCTCCAAAGGTGCCTGAGAAGGAGTCCAGGAGGTTCTAAAGGAGCAAAAGGCCATTGGAGGTATCACTGTAGCCAAAAACTTGTGCTTTTTTCCATGGTCCTACTGGGCAGGAAGGGATGGGAAATAACGCACATGCCTGACACACGGTTGACAATCAGGAAGTCCTTGTAAAATGAATGTATGAGGCAAAAGCTTATAGAAGTCATAGCATGGAAACTCCCACCCCAGATCTGGTTGGCTATGGATGACTGTGTCAGCGTAGTCATGGGGGCAGATAGGCAGAAGACAGTACAGAGAAGATATGTGTGTCCCTGGAAAAACTGTGACCACCACCATCTCCTCAGTGAACACATGAGCTCAGAAGACAAACTTCAATTTGCCATCAGTCTCCACAAGGCTTGGTAGGCGTATCTTTTCTTTATATCTCAAGTTTGTCCAGATGAAATCTCCTGAGGTGGGCAGAGCTCACAGAGAGAGAGAGCAAGCCAAGAATTACTGGCAAAAATGACTCTGGGCAGAGTCAACTCCCCGTCTTCATTTGTCTGTTTCTTGGCAGTTTTTATGAACACAATCCACGTATTTTTATAACTGCTCTTCATTAAAATCATGGAGGGCTGAAAACAAGAGAGCAGCCTGCCGCTGACATTGTTGCTGAGGGAGCTCACTTCTTAGCCTTGCCAGAATGTCGGGGAACAGGGACTGAGGTTTGGTTGGGCCAGGGGGTGAGAGACGCAGGTTTCCCTCCCGAGTTCCTCTCCTTCTCTCCTCTTCTCCTTCCTCTCTCTTCTCTGTCCTTTCCATCCGCTCTCCTTCCTTCCCTCCTTCCTTTTATCTGTCCCCTTCCCTCTCCTTCATCCATTTCAAGGTCTTCCTTAATACCACCTATGTTACAGATATCACACCAATGCTGAAGACAAAGAAATTCATGAGAATTCATGAGAATTTCTCGTGTATCCTTAAGGAGGATACACGTTAGCCTTTCCACGCATTTTGAAGTATTTTGCTCAAACTCAGATTTAGCAGTAAAACCACTGGTGTTGAGTTTCGAGGCTGTTGGAGCTCAAATATTGCTGGGCTCCTGTTTGGCCTGCTGAGAGGCGAGCAATAATGGGATTTGGGTGAGCTTGAGCGTGACCTGCTGCTCTGGCATTTGCAAGTGACTCACTAGGACAGGCTGACAAATATGACTAATAGAGTCTCTGCCATGGGTGTAGATTTTAGTAAGAATCACTGGCTGCTCATTAGAGATTGTGAGTATCTATGAAAAGGAGGCGATGCTTACAATCTCCAGGAATGTTATCTTGCCCCGTTAGCTTCCTTCAAGAGGAAGGCAATAACAGACAATTCAACATGTGTGTGAAATGTAACAGGGTTTTTAGACACAAGTGATCAGGTAGAGGCTTCTCTAATTTTCAAAGCTATTTTATATTATTCTGAGACATTAATAAAAACTGCTAAAGTCACTGTGATCATTTCTTTGTAGAAAATAGCCAGAATTCCTATGTCTTTGCTGATAAAGACAATAGAAATCAAATAGTTAAATTCAGAAGCTGGGACAGCAGATCAAGGTTCTAGTGACAGACTAGTCACTACTAAGTTGAGTGGCTTTTTTTTTTTTAAGATTTTATCCATTTATTAGAGAGAGAGAGCACAAGTGGGGAGTGGAGAGGGAAAAGCAGGCTTTCTGCTCAATCCCAGGACACTGAGATCATGACCCAAGCCAAAGGCAGACACTTAAATGACTGACCCACCAGGTCAGACCCCCAAGTTGAATGACTTCAAGCAATTAGTAAACTCATCTATCTGAGTCTTGGCTTTCTTACTATTACATGGGTTCCATAACATTACCTATCTCCCCCACTTCACAAGAATGTTGTGAGGATTCACTGAAACAAGGACATAAATGTCACTTGAACAATGAGAATTCCTGATCAACTAGATGTGGGCATGATAACCTGAGTGTCTCAGAATCATGAGGCAGGAAGATGCCATGACACTTTGTTAAGGGACCAATGACCCTCCTGAGATCAGCCTGAGATTCTTCCTCATCGTCTTTGCGTTTCCTGCCAAGATGTTGAATTTTCTTCCTCTTTCATGGCTTTCCCCCAAGTTTGGCCCTCTAAGTGAGACTCCGTGATGTTTCTTCCCATAGCAATCTGACTTATACTAAGCAAGGAAGCAGGAGCCCTGTGGCTGTTGGCATCAGCCTCTCCATGCCTCCAAGACGTCACATTCAGATGCTCTCTGGCCACACTGTGCTCTCCTCCCGTGGCTGGCATGTGAGCACTCCTGGTCTCCCTCACTCTCTCTCCAAGTCCTCATTCCTGCCACAAGTGCAGTCCCTCCTTCCCAAGTAACTACCTTCTTTTCGAAAGCTTCCGAGGCAAATTCCCCTGAAGCGTCTGCTGGTTAGGCCTTGATGAAGTCTTCACAGCCAATTTGTAAGCCCCATGAGAAAGCTAATCAGTCTCCTGTTTTCAATAGTCATCTGGCTTTGAATCACTCATCTTACTCAGTAGTTTTAGCTCTGACTCTCATGTTTCCAAAAATTAAACCCCTCAACTTCAACATGAATTTTCCATCATTTTTAAGGATTAAAAATTATGTCACAGATATTAAAGGTCATTCCCAAGGAGGAATCATTTGAGTGTTCTGAATTATTTATCATTGAATTGTGCCTTAGCCTCTGGAGGTTTCCCTTTTAAAGGGCAACTCTTACTTGGATTCAGGCATTCTAATATATTTGAATTAAAAAAATAACCTGCATAATAATCAGGACTGTTGTCATCCTACAGCTAGTTGCCCACCTAAGGATCCTGGATTTACGACCTATCTGCTTCCAGAAGAATGTAGTATGGCTTACCGCAAGCATGTTTATAATAGAGCTTTTAAAACAGGAAATTCAAAACCATGAACAAGTTGGGGATAAAATATTCATGAAACAGTTATTGGTTTTGAACATTAAATTGAATTTCTCATGAGCCAAAGAGGAAAAACATTTCAAAAGATGAGCACTCAGTCTTTCTATCATTAAAAAGGGAATAGTTCTTTGACAGACGCAGGACAAGAAGCTAATATCTGTTGGGCGACCACTCCATAAATGTCAAGACCTTTCATGTATATTACCTTTGCCCTCCACTAGGCTGTGGGACATCAGGTGATTTCCCTCCTGTGTCAGGCAGGTCATCTCTTACCTGCGAACAAGGGTGATAATAATCCCCCATTCATCAGTTTGCTTCGAGAATTCAGGGAGATGCTTACAAGGCTATAGCAAGGTGTCTTGCACATGGAAAACATCTAACAACTAGCACCTGTAATTCCCGTAACACCCCCCCCCCAGGCAGGTGTTACTACCTCTACTTAAGGAATAAGGCCGCCGCATCGTCAGTCAGAGTGTCACTAGTGTATGCAAAAGCCAGTGTTCAGGTCCAGGTCTCTTTACTCGAAAAATCTATGGCCTTTCAACTGTACCTGTCAAAAAAGAATTTGCTGAATGAAGCATTTTTTTTTTTAAGACTACTGAATGACATAATGGACACTATAGGAAGCAGACTTTTTAGGGCAATTTCTTAGCCCCTCAATAAGAGCCTTGAGATTAACATGAGACCAAAACTCAGAGAAATTGTTTCTGTTTCTACAGAGTCAAATTATTAGAGAGAATGAGCCCCTCTATCTACTACACTCCTAACCCTGGCTGGTCACAGAGGTATTTTATAGTATCAGTGATCACATAATGGGCCCAATCCTGGCAGCACGAGGAGCATATCTTTGTGGAAACAGGCCCTTAAGAAGGGCCCCAGTCACCTTCTCCCCTTGGACTGCTCCTGGATGAGGTTCAGAAGAGCATTTTCTCCAATCTACAGCAGCCCATCCCCAGACTGCCTCTTTGTTTTGCTTCTAGTTTTCACATCCTTGGCAACAGGCTCCTGCTAGGCATTCTGGGCCCCCAGCCTGGCAGCATTCTAGGACATGTTTTTGGCAGGCCCCAGGAGAAAAAAGGTATTATTGTCTGGCCTGTCTCCTTGACCGGTTTCCTCTGCTGGAGCTGGCACGTGGCCAGCTATGAATCAGAGACTCCCCCCACCCCAGCTCTCCAGCCCTTACCTTCTTGAGCCCATAGGAGGAGAACACTAATGAACCTAGGTGCCAATCTAACTCCTGCTCATTTCTGACCTTCATCAGCTTCTATGTTTCTGATCAGAATGTCTCTTGGTGGGATGACTGGGTTTATTTGCCCTAATCAAGTTCTCTCATTTCCTATCAAATTACGATGGTTGATTAAAGTAACTGCAATTGATTGAGCACAGAAGTTTAGCCACTGCTGATTATACAGGCTATTTCGTTTGATCCTCACAATATAACCTAGGAAGTACGTAAATCAGAGCTCAGGGAAGAGAAATACCTTGCCAAAGGTCACATGGCTTGTGAATGAAATGAGGGAGGGGCAGAAACTCAGATCTGACTGACGAAAGCTTTACCACCTCTCTCTGATTAGGTCTGTCACTCCTCCAGCAGAAGCTTAGAAAATCTCATTGGCCACAATCTTTGTCTTCCTGGCCCTTAGATTTAGAAAACACTACATTCCAGAAAACAACTAATAATTAGATTCTCCCAGTCTCTGTGTTTCTGACCATAACAACTCGTATTAGCCACTGTCCACACAGGAGCACAGATCTCTCTCTTCTTCAGTAATGACACACGATGCCAATGGGCCCCGAGACCCGGTGCAGTTTGCCTGTCTCCTCAGCGAACACAAGCCGATTCCATTGGCCATTTTCAGCACGGAGGCACGGGGACTTCTGACTCACTGTGTATCTAGTGGTGGTGCTGGAATCTTTTTTTTTAAATCAGGGCAACTGTGGGGAGTTGAAGTCTGAACTTCAGGGGATGAAAAGATAAAATGCAATTTCCAGCTCAAAATTATTTTTCAAACTCCTCAGCAGGATGGATTTTCACTCCTGGCAGGTTTTGTCTTGTCAGACATGGGGGGCTGGCAGCTCTGCTCAGAGCCTGGCTTAGGGCAACACTGCAAAGAAACAATGCCTTTGCCACTTTTGTTTCATGGTTTCTCATCGCTCCTGCCTCTCTCTTCTCTCCTCAGGGACCCTCAGCTCTCATGCCTGACACCACCAAGTGGGGCAAAAGCCAATGGCTCCGGAATGGCAGAACCTGGTTTGGCTCCCATCCCTGGTGATTACTACCTGCCAATTACTCGCTACCAGCTAGGCCTTCATTTTCTCCTTGATAAAGCGGGTGCCATCAGCACCTAACACCGCAGCGCTCAGAGACTCAGGAAAGACTGTGCAGGAAGTGCTTGCCAACTGTTAAGAGCGACATAAATGTTGACTGCATTTTTTTAAACTTTTTATTATCTCAGCTTCCCTCCCTCCCCCTTCTCGCTCTCCCATCTACCAAGGCTTACCCCGCTTTCATATAGCATTCAAAATTGTCCCTCAGATTGACCCCTTAGTGAAGTTTACAATCCTTTAAGTCACTTGAACTGGCGACAGATTAGAGGAAGTACAAGAAATCCAGTTGCCTTCTGTCCCTCCCCTCTACACCAGGCCAGAGGAGAGGGTCAGTACCACCCTCGGCACCTCCCAGGAAGCAACACAGCCTTTGGGCAGTTGATCATGGAATGCTGATCCTTCCCTGCAGATGTAGGGAATGCCACACTTCACCAGGTGGAGGAGCCCTGCTAGCTTTTTATCTGTCTCTGAGAACCATAGGCTGCCTGATTTTGGCTTAGGGATCACCAGTAGCCAAAGGCCAGCCAAGACTGCAGGACACAGCCATGTCCTGGTGAAACTTCCTGGTGGACACCCCTTCTTTTTCAAAGGCCAAGGACACTTATAAGCCCCCCATCTTCACACAGTCTTAGCAGCCAAAGTGGCAAAGAGAGGGAGGAAGGAAGGGCTCTTGGCACTGATATTTGGGTGGGAAACCCTGTAAGGAGATTTCTAGTCAGTGTAAGTATTTTAAATGCTCTGGAAAGTACTGCAGAGAAGAGAGCTCTTCATCTTTAAGGCAGTAGTTTCTGAATGTATCTGACAATAAGACTCCTCCCTTGACGATTTTCCCCACATAAAACCTAATAGCACTCCCCCAACACACTCAAGGAAACAAGAGGACAGGGCTCTAGAAACAAGAGCTCTAAATGAACAACACGGGTCTCTAGAATTAGAGGAAGACCTCATAATGCAATGATTCCCATGGACCAGGCCTTGTCTCGAGTGCTTCATAGATGAACTCTCTTCACCCTTACAACAACCTCACGAAGTCCAATCCTCTCATTTTTACAGACGCAGATGCTCAGGCACAGAAAGGTTGTACGATTCGCCCAAGGGAAGATGGCCACCAAGTAGCGAAACTGGGAACTGAATCCAGGCAGTTTGGTTCCAATCTTGTCCTCAACCAACACTTATCCCATATCCTTATCTATGACAGAAAATGATTAACAACACTAGCTTCTAGCGGTTTTCGAGCTTCAAATGACGTAACATAGGTACTTCAGTCCTTCACGTACTTGAACTTCTTGTAAGATGGAGAATGCAGGTAACACCCAGCTTACAGGTTTTACGATAGTTCATACATGAGAGTTCTGTAAACTAAAACTCCCATTATTTGGGGGGGGGGGGGGAAGGGGATCTCCTGGCCAGTCAATCAATGATAGATGAAGAAAATTCATATTGGTTCCTACATTTTCTGCTTAGTTGCATGTCGGGTGTCACACGCTCGGATTTAAAAGCTCTGGTATAGGCAGAAACTTATTCTAAAATTTCTTGTGAAGGATATAGAGGAGATTCTCCTCCTGGAAAAAAATAAAATAAACTGCTAAACAAGGGGTATTACTTTTTTTTTCCTTCGTGGAACATACTGTGCTTAGAAAGAAATTCTAAGGACAGGGATCACGGGTTAGTGAGTAAAATAAACTGTGGGCCTGTTTGTCCCCTTCTCTCAGCTTCTGTTGAGGAGTAGATGCAGGGGAGAGAAGAAAGCTCACCCCCATACCTGTATAGTGATCTAAGGAGGCTTTATTCTACTCGGCACACTATTTCATGCTTTGAGCAGAGCTCACCCACCATCACTTACTGAATTATTTGCTCACTTGCCTGCCTTTCCCACAAGGCTCAGAATGGCTTGCAGAGAGGGAATATGGTTTTTGTTTTTAAAAGATTTTACTATTTATTTGACAGAGAAAGTGAGAGAGCACAAGCAGGCAGAGCAGCAGTGGGAGAGGGAGAAGCAGGCTCCCCACTGAGCAGGGAGCCTGATGTGGGGCTCGATCCCAGAACTCTGGGATCATGACCTGAGTCAAAGGCAGACACTTAACAACTGAGCCACCCAGGCGCCACAGGGAATATGTTCTATTCTTCTCCCTACCCCAGAGCCCAGCACAGCTTGGTTGAGGATGAAGGCACATTCAGACTGGTCTCTCCTTCTTATATAGGCAAACTCGAGTGTTTAATTCTGATGCTATATATGAATTCATTTCCCATGTTATTTCATGAAGAAAAAATAATCAAGGTGCTAATTTTTATAACTTGGTTAAGTGTAAAACGTCTTCCTCACTCCTTCCCTTTGTCTATGTGGCCTCCTCTGACCTTCTCCGGTCAGTGTCCTGAAAAATCCCTTTTGCTGTCAAATGAATCTGTTAAGATGACAATGAATGGACTCAATGTCCTCCAAGAGCAAAGAAAGATGCTGGCGTGATCTACTAGTAAGACATACATAAAAACATTGTTTTCCACATAAGAATACACTTTCTCCCATTCTAGTCCTTTTTTAAGTGGTTATTTAAATTATAAAATTGACACTTGCACATATTAGGCACTTTTTTTTAAATGCAAAGGGCTATCTGTCCCATGTCCCCAGCCCACCCACCACAGATCAAAGCTGGCAACAGTTTTTGCGTAACCTTCCAGAGACTCCCATGCACGTGCAAGCATTTAAGGAGAAAAATGGGTGTCTTAGACATCCCTTTTCATTGTACACAACCGAGTTCATGTCATACATGCTGTTCTGCATCTCCTTTTCTTAAGTGTAAAAATTAATCTAGGTAGGAGATACTTGCTTTCAGCACCTTATTCTTTTTTTTTTTTTGAAGGTGCCGTTAACTTTTATTTCTGTTTCCAATTGAGATGCTTCTGCCTGGCCACATTTAGGCAGCATGGAAATAAATGATAACTTTAATTGGGCCTCCTTATAAGTTCTTTCATGTTCCAGTTAGCAGTTCTACAATGCCTACATTAATTTAAGCTTTTTTTTATTTAAACATATAATGTAACACCACCACCCTCTCCCAACCCCTCTCCCCCTCACCCCCCTCAGTTTGTTTTATGACATTAAGAGTCTCTTTTGGTTTGTCTCCCTCCCGATCCCATCTTGTTTCATTTTTTCTTTTCCTACCACCTTAACCTCCACCCCCGTTGCATCTCCACTTCCTCATATCAGGGAGATCATGTGATAGTTGTCTTTCTCCAGTTGACTTATTTTGCTAAGCGTAATACGCTCTAGTTCCATCCATGTCGTTGCAAATGGTAAGATTTCATTTCTTTTGATGGCTGCATGGTATTCCATTGTATATATATACCACCTCTTCTTTATCCATTCATCTGTTGATGGACATCTAGGTTCTTTCCATAACTTGGCTATTGTGGACATTGCTGCTATAAACATTTGGGTACATGTGCCCCTTCAGATCACTACGTTTGTATCTTTAGGGTAAATACCCAGTAGTGCAATCGCTGGGTCATAAGGTAGCTCTATTTTCAATTTTTTGAGGAACCTCCATGCTGTTTTCCAGAGTGGTTGCACCAGCTTGCATTCCCACCAACAGTGTAGGAGGGTTCCCCTTTCTCCACATCCTCACCAGCATCTGTCATTTCCTGACTTGTTCATTTTAGCCATTCTGACTGGTGTGAGGTGGTATCTCATTGTGGTTTTGATTTGTATTTCCCTGATGCCCAGTGATGTGGAGCACTTTTTCATGTGTCTGTTGACCATCTGGATGTCTTCTTTGCAGAAATGTCTGTTCATATCCTCTGCCCATTTCTTGATTGGATTATTTGTTCTTTGGGTGTTGAGTTTGCTAAGCTCTTTGTAGATTTTGGATACTAGCCCTTTATCTGATATGTCGTTTGCAAATATCTTCTCCCACTCTGTCAGTTGTCCTTTGGTTTTGTTGACTGTTTCCTTTTCAGCACCTTATTCTTTTAACAGCCATACAAAACTCTTCCATCTGTGTTTATCAAACCTTAATCAATGTCCTTTTAATGCACATCTAGTTTGTTTGCAAAATTTTGTTGTGAAAAGGACCGTGGCAAAGAACAAGCTCATGCCTATAGTTTTCTACAATCAGCATCGCCAGACTGACCGCTCACATTCCCACCCAGAACATTGGGGCGAGCTGTGCATTTACAACCTTGCTGACAGTACAGACCATCTGTTGCTTTAATACTGTCCAGTCCTATAGGGAAAAATGATGTCTCACTGTAATTACAAATTTACTTCTTCAACTCTGAGCAATATAATCAAACTTTTGTGTTTTAAGGGGGATTTTTTTTTAAAATTTAAGTAATCTCTATCCCTAACGTGGGACTGGAACTCAGGACCCTGAGATCAAGAGTTACCTACTCTTCCCACTGAACCAGAAAGGGCCCCAAGGGATCTGTTGTTCTACTTTCTACATGTATATCCTGCCTTTTCCTACCCTTAAGTCAATTTTCTTGTCAACCTCTGGATGTTAAGACAATTCACCCTCTGTCAGAGATATGTGTTGTAAATATCCCCCTAACTTGTCATTTGTCTTCTGAGTTTGTTGGTGACAGGTTTTGTCATATAAAGTGTAAAATCTGTATCAAGTGATATTTACAGATTCTGTTTTTTATGTCATACTTAGAATGTTATTACTTAGGATTGTATTTTAAATATTCTATGTATTTTCCCCAGTTATTTCCCAGTTTTGTTTTCTAAGCTTAAGTCTTTGACCAATCAGAAACTTATTTTTGGTGAAAGAAGTGAGGTAGGAATTCAGATTTATGTTCTCCAGATAGCCAGCCAGTCATCTCAACATCATGAATGTGTTTGTTTTACAAATGCGTTTGTGTCTGTTTCTAGACTATTCCACCCATTGATCTGCTTATCTACACTGTGGCAGTGTTGTATTTTCTAGATTACAGTAATTTATGGCCATCCTTCAAAATTTATTGTGCTTTTTAATAAATTTTCTGGCTATTTCTCCATGCTAAGTTTTTCTTTATGAAAGTTAGCATCAGTTTGCAGTTTGCAGGTTTGCAGGTTTAAAAAACCCTCCTGTTAGTATTCTGATTGCAATTGAATTACAGTTACATGTTAATTTAAGAAGCATTATATCCTTAAAATATTAAGCATTCCTATAGAAAATAGGACTTATTTATTTAAAGCTTCTTTTGATTCTCAACAAAGACTTCTTACAAGTTTTGTGTGCCTAGCATATTTGTTTTTCTAAATATTTTGCCTTTTTTTTCTTTTTGAGAGGAGGAGAGAGCACAAGTGGGGGGAGAGGGAGAGAGAGGGAAAGAGACTCTTAAGCAGGCTCTATGCCCAGTGCAGAGCCTGACATGAGGCTCAGCTTCACAACTCTGAACTGAGCTGAAATCAAGAGTCAGGGGCTTAACTGAATGAGCCACACAGGAAAGTTTTACTTCAGGAAAACTCTCTTCTTAGGTATGTTTGAATACTTTTTTTCTTCTAATGTTATTGTCTCATTTTTCTCTAACACAAAGTCAAGAATCTGATTGCTTTATTTAGTCCATCTTCCACTGACATACCAGTAATTTACATTCTAATTGCTTTCAACTCACGATTTGTTAATATTTTGGACTTGCATGTTTTTGTTTCAAGTCTGTCCTCCTTGTCTTTATGTTTTTCAGTTGGTGTCTATTCCAAGAGTTTGCTATTTTGAACCTGGATTTCATTTCTTTGATGGCTTCATTTCCTTCAACTTCTCTTCTGAACTTTTCCTGCTCTCTATCAGCAGGTTCTCTTGTCCCATATCTCTTAGTCTCTCATACCCCTCTCTTCAGCACTTTTTTTTTCAAGAGCTTATATTTATTTATTGATGCCAATGGAAACCTACTTTTCTGAAATTTTCCCATTTGATGGGATAATTTGATTTGGAAGATGTGGATAATTCTATTTCTTTATCTCTATTTATTTTTGATCAGCTGATGCTTCTCCTCTTCCTCTCTTCTCTTCATCCCATTGTTATCTAAGTATCGATTTCACCCTGGCTTGTTTCTGGTGATCACTCACCATGGATGGGGGCCAGTCCACCTGGGAGAATCACTGACCAGAGAATGGTGCTGGGGGTGGGCTGGTTAGCAGCCTGAATTCAGGTGCTTTGCCTCACAAAGCCTTCTCAGTATGCTGCCTCCCCTGCCTACCAATACAGCTATTCAGCTTTCGATGTTGATCCTTTAGGGTCAGAATAAGATAAGAAAGCTGTACAATGAAGCCCTTTGTGTAACAGGTGTTCTCTGTAGCCATTTATATTGTTTGAGTTGACTTTGATCAAGAGCTGCAAACCCACTGTCCTTTGTTCTCTCTCCTCTGCCTGCCCCTCTGCCTGCGGTACTTCTAGCCCTCACAGGTGACTCATCTGTGCAGTCCATCCCTCCCTGTTCCTGCTGCCAGTCTGGAACGTGGAATGGATTTGGGGATGTTCCTGGGGTCCTCTCACACCCACTGGCATTGGAAATCTGTGTCCTCAGTCATTAGATGGAATTTTGTGTACCAACTACTGTTTGAGAATTCTGTATCCTACACATGACTTGTAAAGTTATGTGGTTTTCCTGGGAAAGCTTCATTTTTCTTAAAAGTTTTTGTTTGGGAACTTAAGGTTGATTACCCCCCCCCATAGTTTTTTTTGTTGTTGTTGTTGTTAAGATTTTTATTTATTTATTTGACAGACAGAGATCACAAGTAGGCAGAGAGGCAGGCAAAGAGAGATTGGAAGGGAAGCAGGCTCCCCGCCAAGCAGAGAGCCTGATGCGGGGCTCGATCCCAGGACCCTGGGATCATGACCTGAGCCGAAGGCAGAGGCTTTAACCCACTGAGCCATCCAGGCGCCGCCCCCCCCTAGTTTTTTATTTTCTTTAAGCTTTTTTATTTAAACATATAATGTAACCCCACCACCCTCTCCCAACCCCCCTCCCCCCAACCCCCTCAGTTTGTTTTATGACATTAAGAGTCTCTTTTGGAGAAATGAAATCTTACCATTTGCGATGACATGGATGGAACTAGAGCGTATTATGCTTAGCGAAATAAGTCAGCTGGAGAAAGACAACTATCACATGATCTCCCTGATATGAGGAAGTGGAGATGCAACGGGGGTGGGAGTTAAGGTGGTAGGAAAAGTAAAAATGAAACAAGATGGGATCGGGAGGGAGACAAACCAAAAGAGACTCTTAATGTCATAAAACAAACTGAGGGGGGTG